>CM056506.1:6080905-6104899 GCA_029783415.1 Anisodus acutangulus | reverse complement strand
CTTTCTTTTATTAGCTCTAGTCATCCAGCAACATAATCTGATTGTGCCTGTACAACTTCCCTGGATGAGGTCTATAATCATGCTATAACAATTCACCCTATCCAACAACAATTAGCTGAATTTTGTAGTACAACTCAAAATTATTACTACTTGAATGCCATCAGCCAGAGAAAAATGCCAAAACACTACTACAAACAAATTAATTCTAGATAAACCCCTGCCTACGCAAAACCACTTCACTGCCTCTTGTAAAAGAAAATAAAAAGGTAAAGACAAAGGAAATGCCATTGTCCACGGCTAAGTTGCCTGCAACTAATCAGCAGCCATAAACGGGTCTGTATCACCAAGATCAGCCACTAATGGTTCCAAATCTGCTTGATCTGTGTTTTCTGGGGAAAAGTAAGTGGGAAAGGGAAGCATTGAAATATCTGGTCTTGTACACAAAATCTTTGATGAACACAAAGTTACCTTCAGCTCATGGAACCTGAAAAGGATGTTACAGTAAATCACTGGCTGTGAGTTATCTATCCATAGTAATGGGCAAAGACTTGCATCATACTGAAGAATTCCATCCTCTTTGCAAGATCAAAGCAGTTTTATCAGAGTTCTACATGCAAGAGATTGAAATGATGCCTTTCCTAAAACTTATATTCATAGTTATCTCCAAGAAGGTAAAGTGAACCTCCCTAGTTCCCATATATTTGCAGAGCTTTTTATTTATTTATAGGTAACTAATATTCATTAGAAATCTCATAACCCGGGTGGTGGATGGGGTGTGGGGGGAGTTAATGATGTCCATGGCCAACGTTTCACAATCAACTCTCTCTCTACTACTATTTTTTTTTATATAAGTTACAAACTCTTTTAGTCAATATGACTTTGAACATAAAATTTCATCTGAAAAATTGCACATGAAAGAGAATTATACTTGAAGGAAATGCATACAGGCTGATAATCTTCATATCCTACTTGTTTTAATTTAAAGGAAATGAAAAGGGTTTCAAAATCTTGCCTGGTCTTTGACCCACATCAAGTTTCTGGCAGGATCAATCTTGTAGACCCAAACATTTTTAACAGTTAGTTGCACTCCACCCAGGCGCCCGGGCATCTTTTTCCCTTTAAAAAAATACAAATGCAAGCAGAAGCTTGTAACATTTAGAATCTACGACAGCATTATACAAAACCAACTGCCTGTTTAGTTTCGATCAAATGTTTAGCCAAATTAGTTAATCAAGGGTATCAACTTTGGCAATTTAAGTTATCTGCCCAAGATGAGAGGTTAAAGCTCCCAACATGGGCTCTTGAGCATACTTTAGGCACATGAAGGTCAAACTCAACGACATGATGGAAGATTGCATGAGCATACTTCTCGAATTGACGTTTATTAGAAATACCTGGTAAAAAACTCAGAGACAAGCTCCAGTGGGGGGTGGGGGGTTGTGTTCAAGATTGTGTTGTGGATTAACAACTCAACATATGCTAATTATGTGGTAAGTTCCAGTAGTGCACTAAAAATTGTTATCGTAGATGAGAATTTTAAGTGGACTACTGGAACTTACCACATAATTAGCATATGGTGAGCTGTTAATCCACAACACAATGTTGAACACAACCCCTCCCCCCCCCCCCCACACTGGAGCTTGTCTCTGAGTTTTTTACCAGGTATTTCTAACAAACGTCAATTCGAGAAGTATGCTCATGCAGTCTTCCTTCATGTCGTTGAGTTTGACCTTCATAGCAGTTCCTATACTTTTAAGGACCCGTGCGAGAAACAAAAAGAGATCCTTTTTTATTCACATAAAAAATTAAAATTAACTAATTAATCAATATTAAAAAAATTTGATCAAATTTGTTTTTTGTGTTTAAATTAAAAAAAAAGTTTGTTTTTTGTTTAAAGAGGGGCGACTTTTTGGGATTTGGGATCAAATCTGATTTTGTGTTTAAAAAAAAAAGCGACTTTTGAAGGTTTTCAACCGCTAGGCTACAACTCTTACTAATATGATTAGAGTTATTTTTAATACATCTATTAATATTTGAAATCAATAAAAGAAAAAGTGTGTGTCTGTCGGGGCCCTATGCGGCGGCGCCGCCTTGACCGCCCCAGGGACGGCTCTGTTGACCTTCATGTGCCTAAAGTATGCTCAAGAGCCCATGTTAAGGCTAATCTTGTCTCACTGAAAGAGTGTGTGTGTGTCTGTCTGGGAAATAGGAATGGAGAAGGTAAAAATGATGTTGAGTAATAACAGTTCTACACTTTGATTAGTTATTTTCTGTTCATCATCATTCATGTAATGCAATTTGTATTCCAGGTTGGTTTGCTGAATAAAACAGTTCCGGAGATATCAAACAGATGCAGCAGCAACAACAGAACAAACTGAGCTATCAACCTAAGCTTACCTGGACGACGGGACTGGTCGGCGACGAGAACAACTGAAGAGAAGAGTAGTGAAGAGCGAAGTCCGAAGGGCCTTTGGGCTGTACGAGACGCGTTCATGAAGGGCCGAAGGGTTATTGGTCTGAATGTTTGGGCCCTAGCTACTAGCTCCAGTAAATGTCTATGATTTGCACAAATAGGATCTTTCGGTGCCACTGTTTAAACTGTGGCTTCGTTTTGTTTTTTTTTTTCAAGGAAAAAAGACTAATTGTTTTGTTGGATTTTCATTTGTTATTGGGCAAGATTAACCTTAACAGTAAGTTATGGTCGTTAACGAGTTGTAATGATCTTGGCCACAAATTCTTATCGGCGAGATACTTTCAGCATTTGTGGATAAAATCTTGGTGATTCTTAAGATTTGTGGTGAAATTCTGACGATCATCCTAATTTGTTATAAAAAAAAAACACTCTTTTGCTTTAAAATTGTTTCAAATCAACTCCAGATTTGATATCCAACCTTTTTACGTCAATCCTAATATTTTTCGATTGGTTTCCTTCAACTTAAATCTTCAGAATCAATAGATCTACTTTGTCAAGCTAAATTAACAATGGAGTTCTTCAATTTCTTTAACCAAAACCAATCTAAACTAATTACAAATAAGCAACGAGTCTTCTATTTTTAGTACACATGTGAAGAAGAAGAGGAGAAGAAATTGTTGGAAATTAGCCTTTGGCGGGGAGATGCGTCCACCCATCTTTGATGAATTAAACACTAGTGTTCCGTATGTTGGAGACCTCGTCTCTTTACACATGCATGATCTATGAAGTGAGTAGATGACCGTAGAGCCAAGAATCGTCTAATTTCGTTGAGAAATGAAAGAGATATTGGTCCACGAAGTAAGGTGTTTGAGACATGGAAATGTGGTGCGGGACAAATCTACCACATCGGTGGGAATAGGAAGAATTGCTCTCTATATAAGTCTCTAATTGGTAAAGAGTTTGGGACCCCAAGGGGTATCCCATGTGTTTAAAGGAGGGAAGACCTAGATGTGCTTGGGTTCAAGGCTAAGCCCACACGCTGCTGCCGCCGCTCGCCTGGCCCAAATCAGGTTCACGGCCGTGGGCTGGCCTAATATTATCTTTTTGGACCATAGAACTCGCCAGATGTGCGCTTTGATCCTGAAGTTTCATATGTACAGTTTGGACCAGAATTCTTTTATATGTACTGATTTGGTCCATGAAGTTTCAATATTTACGCTTTGGTCCCTGAATTTACGGAGACTTTTTCTGCCTACCGTTGGGACTGTTTTTGAGGCATTAATCAGCCATTATTTGGCTGATTAACTCCTCCATTAACAGCCCATTACTTGGGCAGTTGGACAGTCTTTCAATGGCCATTAACAGCCATTACTTGACTGTTTTAATGCCCTCCTAATGGCCATTAACAGCCATGTTTTGGCAGTTGGACAGCCCCTTCTCCTTGCTATATATTGAGCTTCATTTGGCTCAAAACAGCAGCAAGAAACAGGCAGAAACATAGACGAAAATACAGTGCAAAACATGCCGTAAAAATAAGTAAAATCGGTGAAATAAGGCAAGCAATGGACCAAAAACATGCAGCAAAAACAGCCAGAAAAATAGCCACAAAATAGCACAAAATAGCGAGTGAAATTCAGCGAAAATCAGTGCAATTTTCGACTGAAAAACAGTGACAAAACCCTCACGTATACACTAGATATACACTACAGAGACACAATATATACACAGAGACAAACGAGAAGAGTAGAGAGAAACTCTTCATTCCTATTCCATATCTTCAGCAAGTCGAGTCATATTTGTTTTCTTCGACAGACTCAACCTATTGGCTTTGTAGTGTTGAGATTAAAGTGTTGTTTTATCTTGGGAGACTATTGCCCGCTAACGTAAAAGCATATATACGGGGCAATCTTGTCTTAAGGATAGAGGGCTATCCTCGACTCAACACACAACGTTGTAACCATCCAGATTTAGTTGTTTCTTGATTTCAGGTTATCAAGATTCAAGACACAACAAACTTGCGGCAGTTCTCAACATTGGCTTTGCAAGGTGATCAAGATTCAAGACACAACACACATGCGACAGTTTTGAAGATTGACCATTTATTTATCCTTTCGAACATTTGTAATAGTTATTACTTTTCGTACTGCTCTATAAAGTACCAAAGAAACACCAAGAGAAATAGAAGGAGAAATTTATGACGAAGGTATATATATATACAACGTTTTAAACAGAATCAATAATTAAACGTCAATCTTTTCAAAGATTACTTTGTCAAAATTCCAAATTGTCTATTAATAGTAGATTATAGCTCTAGCTAATACAATACAACAATAACACCAACAATTATAATTTAGTGAAATCCTACAAAGTGAGGTCTGGGGAAGGTAGAGTATAAGTAGACCTTACTCCTACATTGGGAGATAGAGCTGTTTTCGATAGACCCTCGACACAAGGCACAACTCTAGCTAACGTACATATATTCTACTTATATTATACACTAGTGTACTTGTCCGCACTTCGCGCGGTCATAAAAAATAAATATTAAGAATATATTCTTTTCTTTTCCTGTAATAGCCGCGACAATCACTGCGTAGACATCATATAGCAGAAATTCACAAAAAGTCCCTTCCGTTGTAGACTTTCCGAGACAAATTCGCATTCAACGTACATGTTTTGTCATTTGATTTTCTTCTTGAAAGAAATAATCCACTTGATTATTTTCATTAATGAATGAGTATATATACAATTTACAATTTTCATAATATGGAAAATTCTATTCCTATTCTACTCTCAAAACCTTATTCTATTTGTACAAGAATTCTATAATTATGGTAAGTGTACAATGCTAATTATATACAAAAACCTACTACCATATACACGGTGTGTATATCACGGTCTCCCAATTATCTTGAATTTCCGTGATATACACGGTATACACAAGAGAGTATACCTTGCATATGATGCATGTATATGGTGGTATATTTTCACACCCCCGCAGTCATAGCGGTCGGTCTTCATACGCCGACACTGTCCCTAAAATCTTCAAATAGGACCGAGGGAAGACCCTTAATGAAGATGTCTGCAATTTGATACCTGGAAGGGACATGTAAGACGCGTACTTGTTCACGAGCTACCTTTTCGCGAATGAAATGGATATTCATCTCAATATGTTTAGTGCGCTAGTGTTGAACCGGATTTTCAGAAAGATATACGGCACTAACATTATCACAATATACCAAGGTAGCTTTTTGAATGGGAAAGTGAAGCTCTAAGAGAAGATTATGTAACCAACATGATTCAGAAACCACATTGGCTACCCCTCGATACTCGGCCTCTGCATTGGAGCGGGATAAGGTAGCATGTCGTTTGGTAGACCATGAGACCAAGTTATCGCCAAGAAACATACATTATCCAAAAGTAGAGCGTTTGGTGTCCGGGCAGTCACCCCAATCAGCATCGGTATACGAGACAAGTGTAGAGGCTGATGATGGATAAATATACAAACCATAGTCAAGTTTTCCCTAGATGTATCGAATAATGCGTTTGAGCGCATTCATATGCTCCACCCTAATTACTTCTTTAATTTTAATTGATGTGACATAGTTTAACTAAACAAGTAGTTTAAGAAAAAAATAGAAACTTTAAAAAATTATAATCTTAAATATATTGTTAGGGTTTGCCCTGAATTTCCTAACTTATTTGAATTTTATCATAATTATGAGTTACTTCAAAAAGATTTTCTTGATATAAAATATTTTTTACGTGGAAAGAATTCTACCATATCTATCATTTTCTTGGAGGAGAAATTTTGAATTTCTATAAATAGGAGATCATTTCTTCTCATAAACAACACAATAGCATCACAAATATAGTCATTTAGAGAGTTTTGTTTAAGGGGATATTTTTCTCCGAATAACTTTAAAATATTTTTATGTTAGTTTTATCACATGTAGGTCAATTGACCAAACTCATATGACATCATAATGTCTTTTTATAGTTTTTCTTTGTTATCTGATTTATCGTCGTTTAAAGTTTGCAATTATTAGTTTCCACATGACGCTCTGTTTATTTCGATCTCAACAAGTGGTATCAGAGCCAACAATTCAACGGGTTGAAGACATGCTCAAGGTGGTCGGTTCAATCAAGTTGCAACCAATTTCGCGATAATGAAGATTTTGTCCAAAAGTACTATATGTGGAGATCAATTTTCAACCATATTTTCAACATCCCTGTTGCTGCATCTTTAGAAATAAAAGCAAAATATTTTTAAATCAATTTTAACTCATAATATTTTTAACTTTATTTTTAACTATGACAAGCCGCAGAGACGGTGATTATGTGAAAAAGAAGAATGAAGATAATTTTACCAGAAAATTCAGGCCAAGAGGAGATTTGTTAGGGTTTACCCTGAATTTTCTATCTTATTTGAATTTTATCATAATTGTGTTTTACTTCAAAAATGTTTCTTGGTAGAAAATGTTTTCTATGTGGAAAATGGTTTTACCGTATCTGTTATTTTCTTGGAGGGGAAGTTTTGGAAATCTATAAATAGGAGATCATTTCTTCTCATAAACAACACAATAGCATTACAAATGTAGTCGTTTAGAGAGTTTTGTTTAGGGTGAGATTTTTCTATCAATAACTTTAGAATATTTTTATGTTAGTTTTATCACATGTAGGTCAATTAACCAAACCCATATGACATCATAATGTCTTTTTATAGTTTTTATTTGTTATTTGATTTATCATCGTTCAAGGTTTGCAATTATTAGCTTCTGCATGACGTCCTGTTTATTTTGATCCCAACTTATATCACAATATTTGTGTGGTGATAATAATTTTTTATTAATGATAAAATGAAAATTTTAAATTAATTTTTTTCTCTTAAAGTGTAACGAAAAGATGCTCCTTAGATTTTTTTTTCTTTTAACTGTCGAATCTACTTACGCATATTTTCACTAAATTTATGAGTACCTACTATCCCATCAGCATAGGTGCTCTGCGCATCAAATTTTGACAAATAAGAAAAATCACTTATAATATTTTTATCCCCTCTAAAATTTGTATATGAAACAAGATGCTCATTTAGAACCTTAGGTTCTTGATACACATAATATCCCTTTTGAAATTAATGAGAGATTACTACTATTCCTATCATGTGAATTGTTGGTAAGATTCCAACAAACAGCTATGCTTTTCAAAATGTAAACATGGTGATGATTGTGAAACAACAATGGGTTTGTGTGCATGCATTCATTATTTGAGCTTGGATCTTAGAGTATAGTATAACTCACGGGCCCGGCAATAACAAGAATCAAGCACTGTTCACCATGTGAATAAGCAATGGTGGTATTGTCCTCCACTTTGGAATTTTTGCTACAAACAACCCTTGTGTTCCCTAATCCTATCAATCTACATATATCTTGCCTTATCAATGACCCATGCCGGAATATTTTTTTTCTATTTTATCTTTTTATACTTATTAAAATTCTGAGGAAGATAGTGGAGTCAAAAATTCTAACAAAAGAATTGAACAAGATGTACAAGAAATATTGCTACACTTGAAATTTAAACCTAAATGCAACTTTTAACCATCATTGTCACTATTGAAAAGCTTCCCCTGTTTCAAGATGATTCAACAATAATTAATACTTATTCACATAGGCGAATTCAGAATTTTAACAGGATGAATTCACCATTGAATTTTGGTTCAGTGGCTCATGCCTTTTTGTTTCTCGCTTCTGCTTCATCTGGGTATATTGATTTAGCCTTTATGGTAATTAGAAATAATATAAAAGGAAAAATATTAAAGGCTATTCAGAAATTAAAAGAAAAATCTCAAGAAGTGTAGATACTAGGTTTCAAATCCCTTAACCTTAAGGACTTACGCATGGCGCCTAACCAGTGCTCCACTCATATTAGATTAATCATGAGTTTCTTTGGTTAATATTACGCATACTTTAAGAATTATGCATATAATCTTAGATGTTTGTGTGGTCCAAAATAATCTTAGATATTTGTGTGATTGTAAAAAATCTCATAAAGTTAATTTTTTTCTAAATATAGAAAGAAGTCAATTTTTTTGGGATAAACTAATAAGAAAAGTAGACCAATCTTTTTGGGACAAAAGAGAGTACATAAATTTCGCGTCTGCATATTCACAGCCAAAATGTTTGTTTATACCCCTATTTGCATGGTATAGTTTGCTTACTATATATGGATTCAATCGAACGCTACTTGTAGCTATATTACTGGAGGAAAACCTATTTACCAACTTCCTGGCAAATAAAGGGCACAAATATGAAACTGATTTGCTGATCTGGGATGCACTTAAGGATCTGAATTTACTTATCCCGAAAGATTTAAGTCATGTAACTTACAAAAATATATTAAGGCTTTTCTTTAGTAATTCTCGCTGTACCCATAAAAAAAAAGTGGGTTTGTTGACCAGCATATTAAGAAATTTTAACTATTCTAAAATGTTGATTTTTTTCTGATAATGGGGGTGTTTGAGTCGATTTGCGCATAATCACCTAGTATTTTGTCTCTGTTGTAATTTGAACTTGAGAGCTCATGGTTCTCACCCATTTCATTGATCACTCGGCTATATCATTGGGTGTTATTATTCTAAAATGTTGATACAAGGGAATGGTTGGATAATTAGTCTATATGGAAGTAAATTAAGAAGGCCAAATGTGTGCGTGCGTGTTTATCAATTTCTAACACCTAAAAATGAAAATAACCATCATGATTACTCTTTGTAACTTCCATTCGGGTTTATCATTATCAAGAGGAATGACCTAACTGTTGAGGGTAATCAGCCTTCACACCTAATTTTAATCAGGTTTTTAACTGAAATTTAAGTAAAGATGTCAGATTATGATGATTGGGACCTTGTTTAGGCATGCGGGCTAAAATATTAATATCGCAGCCTAACCAACTAAGTATAAAAGAAAGAACCAGAAAAGAAAAGAAAAAGAAGAAGACATGATCCCCATTAATTTCATTTTTCTTTTTCAGAGTATAAACTATGAGTCTATGAGCTAACCTCAGCACTTGACTAGTATCCTCTCATTGCCTTAAAAGAACAATTACATAGACTACTCGGACAGATTATTCAAAATCAATAAACAAATTTGTCCCTTACTATAACATATTATTGTTGACCTTAAGTCTACTCCATTGATATTCATTAAGTCTAACAACTTCCAAGAGGAACATAATTGTTCACTTACTTAATTAGCATCGATACGCAGAAGCAAAAGCTCCTGTCGTGATGTATTGCTGGTGGGTATATAATACATCTTGAGTAAAGTCTTGATCTATAAATGCATAAAAGAGGTCATAAGTCGAATAAGCTGCCAAAGCCCACACTATATGTGTTGTGTTCCTTATGGGACGAATTATTGAATGAGTCATCTTTCTATCAAAGTTAAGGAGTAAACTGAGCATCTCGAGTGATGGAATTGGTATGCCAAACAGGACAGGAGCTTCCGAATATCTGGTGAAAATACAATTTCAACATCCAATCTACCTTAAATTAAATCTGTCAAATCGCGGTAGGCCAAGTAATATCGTACCCAAACTCGTCACTTGAAGATGTCTATAATAAGCTAAGATGTTTTAATGGCATAAAATTACAGCATTTTAGGAGGACACGGATCGATCATGTTGGAGGACACCAAACATTGTGTATGTTTCCTTTTCCAGAAACAAGTTTTGATGCAAATTTGAGCTACCGAATAGGTGTTACAATAATTTATCAAAGCCTCCGTATCTCCAATTCATTCAGGATGCCATGTGAGATCACCTTTTCAAGCTTAAGCCACTCTACAGTTGACATTTGATTGTCACATATTGTAGCATCAACTTGTACAAACAAGCTCAATACAATTTGTACAGCCGAAGAACTAATTAACACCCTTTGTTTCGAGCAGATTTAAGAAGGATTTTCAAGAACAAGTTATAAAAAGATATGATAGTAAGTTGCAGGTCATGAACACCCTTAAAATGTGTAGGAAGTTTAGGAACAATACTAATTTAGTGCATTCATGTAGTATGTGTATTGTACATGGTATATGTGGGGAGATTTTACTCTGTTGTACTTTATAATGCAGTACGGGAAGTATATTACTATTACAAGTATTCGAAAGGATAAACAAAGATTCAATAATTCAACTAGAAATCTGAAATTACAATTGTTGAACAAGAAAAACTGAAAAACTATTTTTGCTGAGTCGAGTGTGGCACTCTGTCCTTAAGACAATATTGCCCCGTATGTATCCTTTATACGTCCTGGACAATTTGTCTCCCAAGATAAAACATCAATGGAACACTTGAGCAAAGGAAACTCAAGTGCTACCGTGAAGAATATTGAGTAACGAAATGATGCTTGGAAGTTGTAGGCCAACGGATTGGCCATTTATAGGAGGAGTAATTCAGTGCTTGACTGTCCAAATTCTGACTTTCTGGAAACTTCAGGGACCAAACTGTACATCTTGAAACTTCAGGGACCAAACTGTACATCTTGAAACTTCAGGGACCAAACTGTACATATGAAAGAATTCTGTCCAAACTGTACATCTGGCAAAGTTTTCTGGCCCAAAAAGATAATATCAGAAGACCCACAACCCACAACCGGAAGGGCGGGCGACGGCGGCGCGCGTGTGGTCTTTCCTCGAACCGAAGCACATCTAGGTCCTCCCTCCTTTAAACACATGGGATACCCCTTGGGGTCCCAAACCCCAAACCAATTTCGAGTCTTATATACACAACAATTCTTTCTTCCTCTACCGATGAGGGAGAATTGAACACAATACCACACTTTTCCATGCTTCAAACACCTCACTTCGTGAACCAATATATCTTTCATTTCTCAATGAAATTTGACGATTCTTGGCCCTACGGTTATCTACGTACTTAGTAGATCGTGCATATGTGAAGAACCGGATTCTCCAACATATGTAACACTAGTGTTTAAGCCGTTAAAGTTGGTTGGTCGCAACTCCCGCCATAGGCTAATTTCCAACAGTATATGTTGAATTGCTATGTGCATGTACATGTATCAATCAGGTGAATTTTATTTTAGTGGGATCAATTCAATAAAAGAAAAAAAGCAATTTGAGTCAATCTTGAAACAATTCATAAACTTCGCTTCATTTAGTTCAGTTTAGTTTTAGTTTAGATTTATCTGTAAAATAAATTTCGCTTAAGGAAGGAGACAAAAAATTTGAGGCAAATCTAGCTCTCCGACTAGAAAAAAATCTATTAGAATAAAAGAAATACCTCGTTGGTCACATAAATTAATCAACGAATTGGACCCCTATAGGCTATATGGTAGAGGAAAGAAAGCTATGGAAAATTTGAAGGACAGTTTTAACAAGTGCTAGCAAAGGAATTAGATCTGACCTGTTTCATTAATCTGTAAACTAGAGAAACTACCATGAATTATGAGTTTGTCATATGAGCCGTCTATTAAAAATTCACAAAGGCCATTCAAAGAACTTGGAAGGAAGAAAAAGAACAAGAACATCATTTACCAGACAACCGTTTCAATCTCTCTGACCCTCCGTATCTCCAATTTATGCACATATTGTTGGTACTCTATTGTACTTTATAAAGCAGTACGAGAAGTAAATAACTATTACAAGTGTTCGAAAGGATAAATAAATGGTAAATCTTCAAAACTGCCTCAAGCTTGTTGTGTCTTGAATCTTGATAACCTTGCAAAGCCAATGTTGAGAACTGTCGCAAGCTTGTTGTGTCTTGAATCTTGATATCCTGAAATCAAGAAACAACTAAATCTGGATGGTTACAACGTTGTGTGTTGAGTCGAGTGATTGCACTCTGTCCTTAAGACAAGATTGCCCCGTATATATGCTTTTACGTTAGCGGGCAATAGTCTCCCAAGATAAAACAACACTTTAATCTCAACGCTACAAAGCCAATAGGTTGAGCCTGCCGAATAAAACAAATATGAATCGACTTGCTGAAGATATGGAAAAGGAAGGAAGAGTTTCTATCTTCTCTTCTCGTTTGTCTATGTGTATATAGTATGTCTCTGTTGGGTATATCTTGTGTATATGTGTGGGTTTGCTCACTGATTTTCGTCACAGTTTGCTCACTGTTTTGAGCTATTTTGTGGATGTTTTACTGTGTTTCCAGTGTTGTTTTACAGTCTATATTCCTCACTGTTTTGTCTCAAATTCTGTCACGAATTGAGCCAAAAAATAGCTCAATATATAGCAAGTAGGAGGGCAGCCCAACAGCCACAAACAAGGCTGTAATGGCCATTAAGTGAGGGTTGTTAATGGCATTAGAGAGACTGATTTATGAGTGGTTTAAGGTCATGAATGAGGCTGCTCAATTGCCCAAGTAATGGGCTGTTAATGGAGAGTTAATCAGTCAAGTAATGGCTGGTTAATGCTCCAAAACGCAGTCCAACGGTAGGCAGAAAGTTTTCTGCCTTCCGTTACCCCAAAATCAACTTTCCAGAAACTTTAGGGACTAAACTGTAAAATATTAAACTTCAGGGACCAAACTGTACATAAGAAACTTCAGGGATCAAACTATACATCTGGCAAAGTTCTCTGGTCCAAAAAGATAATATCAGAAAGTCCCCACAGCCCACTGCCCACGACCCGAGACCCTAGCCCGAGACCGGACGGGACGGGCGGGCGACGGCGGCGCGCATGTGGGCTTAGCCTTGAACTCAAGCACATCTAGGTCCTCCCTCCTTTAAATACATGGGATACCCCTTGGGGTCCCAAACCCTTTACCACATTAAAGACTTATATAGAAAGCAATTCTTCATATTCCCACCGATGTGGTAGATTTGTCCCACACCATATTTCCATGCCTCAAACACCTTACTTCGTGGACCAATATCTCTTTCATTTCTCAATGAAATTTGACGATTCCTGGCCCTACGGTCATCTACTCACTTCGTAAATCATGCATGTGCGAAGAGACAATGTCTCCAATATGCGGAACACTAGTGTTTAATTCATCAAAGATGGGTGGACGCATCTCCCCGCCAAAGGCAAATTTCCAACAATCCCCTCTATGAAAAAGAGATTGTGGCGCACGCACAAGGTGCCTACATTTCAGCAATCTTTCAGCGAAAAGATATTGCATCAGGAGAGGTAGCTTTCGCTTTGAACCTTCCCTAATTGAAACCATCGGACTTACTTACTGCGCGGTGAACGTGATGTCTTAAACCGTCAGTGTTTAGTGTAAGCCAAGACAATGATAACAACACAATAACTCTTCTTATTCGTTTTCATTCTTACGTTTTTGTCCGTTGTGGCCGTGGACACACTTGGATTCTTAAGTGCGTTCATTTGAAGCGGCCATCCTCGCACTTAAATATGTGATCTCCTACAAGGTATCCTGCTATACCCCACTTCACAAGTGTTAGGAATCATTAAAAGTTTCCCCAACCTTAACCTCAACCGTTTGAGGATTGTTTAAAGGTTTGGAAGCTTAACCTTTACCCACCATGCAGGTAGCACTTTAATGTCTATCACGGGAACAACTTTGGATTCATGTTTCCGTACAGAAATCATCATCCGAAGTGCTTCTTGCTTCCACCGAAACGCTCAACTGAACATTTTGCCGTTTAGTTTTCCCATTGAACCAAATTCTTGGGATCTCCAATCAGTATGGTTGGGTTACCACCGCAAAGGTTCGTATTGTTTGGGGTTTCAGCCCATTCCCCTAGACATGCAGAACACTTGATCTTCGGGTAATCCCTTAGTTAGTAAATAAGGTAGTGACATCTGTGATGATCAACTTCCATACGGTCTTATGTCTCCGACAGATCCTGACAGATATGTCCAGACGTCGTCATCTGTGTCCTTCCTGAAGCCGACCGGCTAGCCACAGTGTATAACTGTTGAAGGCACGGGTTTCTCCCAATAAGGGACGTCCTTTAATGAGTCGTGAAGTTACTCAACTTCTTTCATGCTTTGTATAAAGCGATAAACTCCGATACCATCATGAATCGGTCGATGCAAGTTTGCTTAGAGGATTTTTCAAGACCCACCATACACATTTACTTGTGGCTTTGGTGTTCTTCAGATCTGATGTCGGTTGCATCATCGTGTTCTCCCAGAACCACTGGACATCCAGAATACTATAATCCGTAGATAAGCGAATAATTCAGATATCGTCATATCCGACTTAACGCCTTCTATTGATCATGTATTAAGATCATCAGTGAACCTTAGTTCAACTGATCTGTTTGTAGGCCGATACCAGGTCCGTTGTAGTGTGTAAAATACATTGAACTACACATGACCTGTGCATATCGCTCCTTGTCTATGGGTGCACCATGATTCCAATCAGTTCTATGATTCATATCCATTGGTGGCTTCAACGAGACTGTCAACTATCAACCAGTCCGTTAGATGTCTTAGAAATCCAATTCCTAAGATGTCACCTGTGATACACATATCTTTCATATTGAGACTTTGTTTCAATATGACTTTTACTTTCAGACTGTTGATTCTCCAACTGTTGGTTTTCTAATTTCAGAGTCAATGTTTCTGTGGTCAGATTCATTGTTTCTACTTTATCTGAAACTTTCAGGACCAAAATGTAATCATTTCATGGACCAAAATGAAAGTTCAGGAAGAAGCCCAACAGTTCAGCAAACCAACTCTGATCATCTTCTTCCAACTCTTCGATTGGGAAGGCTATTTCAACATCCATGCCACGCAAGACTGCAATGGCCCATGATGTTAAGCTACTCCCAGAGGAGCACTTGTACAAGTAGCCGAGGCTTTGAACTCGTCAGTAGATCCATCTACTTTGTACTCACTTTTGAGTATCATTTTTCACAACCCAAAGGTTCTTTTTCCGGAGGAAGATCAACCATTACGCAAGTATGGTTCTATATGAGGGAATTTATTTCTCTCTTTGTAGCTTCTTTCCAAAGCAGCGCTTTTGGAGATGACAATTATTTGTTAATTGTCAATAGTTCATTCTCAACCATACACACTAGAAGGACTGGAACAAGTCTTTGTCCCCTTCTTTGCTCCGTCTCGGTTCAACATCTAGAATCCCTGAGTTCTGCAGATCTGGAATATTAAGTTCCGGTAAGCCAGCAACTTTCGAGTCCTGTATATACGGAACGTCCAGTTCCGGACAGTCAGGCCCTCGCGGGTTCTTGTTAACCTTGAGCAATTACTCTTTTTTTCTTTTTTTTCAAGGAAAGTTATCTTCTAAGAATTCAACATTCTTTGACGCCAAGAGGTGATAAGCACTACTGTTATTTGCAGATCCAGTGGATATGCAATCTACAGTCTTAGGTACAACTTGACCTGTTTCGGTATTCCAACTTTTACCAAGCCACCCCACATAATTTGGGCGTACGGCTTTGCGCTTGGCTAACATCGTTAGACTGAGGTGAGTAATGAGCAGTCGTTTGATGAACGATACTTCACATTCTCCCCCTCTATCACTACGAATTTCGCAATCCATAGGCTTAGTTGATTTCCAACTTCTGCTTTGTAGCGCTTATCCGCTTCAACAACTTCATCTTTGCTTTTCAACAAACAAAGGATTACATACGTTGTACTATCATCAATGAAGATCACAACGTACTTGTTTCCCCCCTCTATTTTGTATAAACTTCAAATCACCCAAGTAGGTGTGACTAAGTTCTAGAGGAGCGGTGCTTCTTTCGCTATTCCCTTGACGGAATTTGGAAAGGTAATTTTGCCTCTTCGCCTACCTCACATTCATTTTGAGGGTTTATGTCGAAAGAAGGCAACAATCTCAACTTCACTAGCTTTTGAATGACTTGCTATTTAACGTGTCTTAATCTATGATGGCATAGATGCACGGATTACAAATATATCATTCATTCGGCTACAGACATACTGTACCATTCTTAGTTATTACAGACCTGTTGGAGTAGTCTTAAACCAACTTGACCAACAGCGTCCCTTAAACCAAGTTAGGAACATGTATCACCTCTTTTTAGAGTGATCTCATTCCTTGAAGTCCTATTGAGGACAACCTCTCCAGCCCCTTTGATTTTAGATGTGGCGTTGCTTCACATGAACAACCTCTTGCCCGTGGTGAGGGCGTAACCGGATCATCTGTGATCTCGATACTCGGGTCCACTCCAATTGCTTTGGCAGACTGAGTGTCCAATTTCTTCACTGCCTTTCTTTAGGCCTTCAGATCTTTTAAGACCTGAAAACTCTAGCCTACCATACTAGGTGTCCATTACTTTTCCTATGAAATGAATTCTGGCCCCACTCCAGTTGCTCGGAGGCTTTGTATGACTGAGTGTCCAATATCATCATATCAAAGGAATTTTGGCCCATTCCAGTCGCCCGGAGGCTTTGTATGACTGAGTGTCCAATATCATCATATGAAGGATCTTCTGCCAAATAGTATGACAGACTCAACGTCTTTAGCTTTTAGACTTCTTCCGTTATGATTGGTGCCCAGATAATTCTTGGCGCTTACTTAAGAGTGGTAACAGTTTTCGCACAGTTAGTGGATCTTTCTCCATCGTATGTGCGAACATACTTTACACACTTTAATAATTACACTTAAAAGAACGGATCTTTTTAAGTCGTTTACAAAATCCAATCTTTAAACGGGAAAGAAGATAAGATTAAACTTCTGATTTTAAAGCGTAAGGAATATACATTATTTTCATATTCCTCCTTACTTTAATCCATTTTTAATCAGACATCATTTAATCTTTATTCTTGACAAGTAAGAAAAACTACTTATCCCAATTTCGGATTCTGGCCCACTTCAGTCACTTCATCAAACTGAGTGTCCATTTCCTTCTTACCATTTTTCGGATCCTTTGTCTGAGACGGTCTGTGCCTTCACGCAAAGATAGAAGCACATCTTCAGTCTTCTCCTCTTGTCCCAGTTGACATCCTCAGGCTCTCGTAAGCGCTTGTTCCCACCAGTCTTGGTAGCGATGACACCATGAACACGTTCATCATCATCACTCTCTTCTACCAGAAAACCATTGCCATATCCAGATTTGATCACACAACTTTTGACCGACATCTTTCGAACACTAATAGTAATTTAAGACAATGTGGGACAAATCTACCACATCGGTGGGAATAGGAAGAATTGCTCTCTATATAAGTCTCTAATGTGGTAAAGAGTTTGGGACCCCAAGGGGTATCCCATGTGTTTAAAGGAGGGAGGACCTAGATGTGCTTGGGTTCAAGGCTAAGCCCACACGCGCGTCGCCGCCGCGCGCCCGTCCCGTCCGGTCTCTGCCAGGGTCTCGGTCGTGGGTCAGGGTGTGGGTCGTAGGGACTTTCGATATTATCTTTTGGACGAGAGAACTTTGCGGATGTACAGTTTGATCCTCAAGTTTCTTATGTACGCTTTGGTCCTCAAGTTTAATATTTTACAGTTTGGTCCCGAGTTTCGGAAAGTTGATTTTGGGTAGCGGAAGGCGTAAAACTTTCGCCTACCGCTGATTATGCGTTTTGGAGCATTAACCAGCCATTACTTGACTGATTAACTCTCCATTAACAGCCCATTAATTGGGCAATTGAGCAGCCTCATTCATGACCTTAAACCACCCATAAATCAGCCTCTCTAATGCCATTAACATCCCTCACTTAATGGCCATTACAACCTTGTTTGTGGCTGTTGGGCTGCCCTCCTACTTTCTATATATTGAGCTATTTTTTGGCTCAATTCGTGACAGAATTTGAGACAAAACAGTGAGGAATATAGACTACAAAACAACACTGGAAACACAACAAAACAGCCACAAAATAGCTCAAAACAGTGAGCAAATTGTGATGAAAATCAGTGAGCAAACCCACACATATACACAAGATATACCCAACAGAGACATACTATATACACATAGACAAACGAGGAGAAGATAGAAACTCTTCCTTCCTTTTCCATATCTTCAGCAAGTCGATTCATATTTGTTTTATTCGGCAGGCTCAACCTATTGGCTTTGTAGCGTTGAGATTAAAGTGTTGTTTTATCTTGGGAGACTATTGCCCGCTAACGTAAAAGCATATATACGGGGCAATCTTGTCTTAAGGACAGAGTGCAATCACTCGACTCAACACACAACGTTGTAACCATCCAGATTTAGTTGTTTCTTGATTTCAGGATATCAAGATTCAAGACACAACAAGCTTGCGACAGTTCTCAACATTGGCTTTGCAAGGTTATCAAAATTCAAGACACAACAAGCTTGAGGCAGTTTTGAAGATTGACCATTTATTTATCCTTTCGAACACTTGTAATAGTTATTTACTTCCCGTACTGCTTTATAAAGTACAATAGAGTACCAACACATATTTCATCAGATCTCAACGAATGTGATTAGGAGACAAAACTAAGGTTTATCATTCAGTAAAGTAGCCATAGCCATTTTTCACACTTAATCCAATCTATATCAGGAGTTCAGAGATTGCACCCTGAAAACACGTTTAGTGGAAAATTGGCCATCAACAACTTATACATTCCCATGAATTATGTGTTTATTATTACCGATCATCAATTAAAATTTTCACAAATGACATGCAGGGAACAAGTAGAAACTGACTAGAAATGGAAGGGGATTATTATTCATGGGACAACTGTTTCAACTTCTCAGAGTCTCCATATGTCCAATTTATACTAGATATTACATGAGATCTCACAGCAACATGATTAAGAAGATATAGCGCAGGATTACCATTCAAGCAAGTGCTCACTTTACAAACTTAAGCCAATCTGCTTTTACAATTCATAGTCGTAGATATTGCAGCATTATTAATCCCTAAAAACAAGTTTAGTGGAATTTATACGGCATAAGAAGTAATTGTTTCTCCAAGCAGAATTCAGAACAATTTTTAACAACAATAAGAATAATAGTCATAGAAAATATATTACCACATATGCAGAAAATGGAAAAAAATATAAGTCAATGGTTCGGTGGTGCGAAGAGGCCAGCGAGTCTCTTTTCCCCATACCCCACATTGTGGGATTTTACTGGGTATGTTATTGTTGTAAATGCAGAAAATGGAGCAAGTTTCAAAATTTCATGTACTTATAAGGACATTCAATTATTGTATTCATAAGATCAGTTTGTTGGTACATACCCGGGGAGAGAAAGATATGAAGATATAGGTTGCCACCTTTAACAATTACAAATAAAATAAAACGAATTTAGACTTTACCAGCTGCCATAATCCACATAACTCTCAATAACTAACATTTCGCCATGAATCTGCGATCACTATTCTATCAATCTTGAACAGATTTGGCGATCTCTTGATATTCTACACGGACTGGTAAAGCTAGAATGATTTTTAAAGTGGAACTATATCACAAGACTTGCCGTCAATAATGCAACAGGCCTTTCCACTGTATGAAAAAGAACAAACCTCAATCACCCTTGCTACTCATACTATAAATATTGCCACCCACTCCAACAATGCTAACTATAATGGCCAATATCAACATGAACCAAGACAAAATCTTCTCTCTCACACTCAAACCGCTTCCTCCTTCTTTGCTCAGCCTTAGAGCAATGAGAGATGGAAACGTATAGCCTAAAGAGACTGCAGTTGTGGCCCCGGTAAACTTGAAAGCAGTCCAAATGTTAGGAATCACAGTCGACCCAAAATATAAGAGTGCCAGGAGAACAGCAGTCAAAGCCAGACACCTCTTCCTACTTTCCGTGAGTGGTGCAGATCCCTCAAACAACAAAGCATCCACCGTCTGCCTCAGGGAGAAATGGATAACAGGGAAAACAAGAACCAGATGGAAAACATAGCCAACACGAACGATGTAATTCAATGCTGTGCTGAAACGAATTCCAAGGTCCTTGTCGAAATTGGTGAGTATATCAGATTCAGTATCCTTTCCAAAAAGTAAATAACCGGCTATAGCCGTAGAAGCATACACCAACACGCAAATAACAGAAGTAATTCTGCTCACACGGTTCATCTTCTGAGGTGATCTACCTTCAAGCTCATTATAAATTGGCTGAACATTGAAGTGACAAACATATGCATTTGACATTATGGGGATCACTACAAGCAAGTCTAGGATTGCCCTTTTAGACCCGAAATCTGGTGTCATCCTTGGAGCTTCAATTTTCCCCTCGACAAGCTTAATAAACGCTATAGTAAAAGTAACTACAACAAATACAATCGCAAGAGCTACAGAAGCAGCCGAAGACATACTCAACGAATCGATCTTGTCCATGGCACAAAGGGGTGCAAGAAAAACCACCAATATGATCAAAATCACTAACTTCCTATGATCCCACATTCCATGACCTAACCATTGATCAAAAACTCCAGTATGATGAATTGACCCCGACAAAACATCCCCAGTTATAATCAAGTATACAACCAAAACACCAGCATTGTTCACAATAATACAAATCTCAGACAAGATCTTAGCTGTTTTACCCAATGCTGCCTGAACAACCTCACCATAAGAGGCAGCCTTACATTGAACCGAAAACCGGACAAGCAATTCAACACTAATCTCAGACAAAACACCCATCAAGAATATCAAAACAACCCCAACAACTAAACCCAAAACTTTCATTGTAGCAGGCAAAGCCATAATCCCAGCACCGATAATAGTGGTGGTAAGATTAAAGACTGCCCCATATACACCAGACCCAGATTTATTTTGACCAAAAATTAGGGGTAAATTATCCAAATCTATATCATCGGCTTCAAGATCATCATTGGAGTTTGGTTTTAATTGCTCATTATCCCTAAAGTTATCATCTTTAACTTGTAATTCAACAAAAGAATCCTTGGTAATAGCCGAATAATTGATATCCATTACGGTAAATGCTATTTACAATTCAAGAATTAAATGCACCTACACGAACACGACATTTATTGTAGCAAAGACAAGAAGAACTTACGTTGGAATCAATGAAAATAAGAAAGTGGGTTTTGGATGTTGTGTTTCCAATGTGATGTAAGGAAGAAGAGAAACCCTAGATCGTCGAAGTCAAAGGTTGAAGAGGCTTACTTTGTAAACTCGAAAATGGCAGATTTGGAGAAGTTGTGAACTTCAGATTTGGAGAAGTTGTGAACTTCATATTTTGAAGAAAGAAAGATGTTTCCTATTGGTTTTTTATTTATTTGGTAAACATTTCCTATTGGTTGACTCAACATGAAACTTCAGCCCAGTATCATATTTGAAAAAATAGTTTAATATTTTATGCAAACCAAACAAAAAATTGTATGTCACTTGATCGCAAATAACTATATTTAATACTCCGTATATAAATAGTAAGTATTTTTTTATAAAATTGGATTACACAAATAAAGTAAAGAAGTTATTATACTTACTGTCAGTACAACAATAAACAACAACAACATATCCAGTATAATCTCACAAAATAATGTTTGGGGAGGGTTGTACAAAGACTTTATCTCTACCTTTGTGAGGTAGAGAGATTATTTTCAATAGACCATCAGCGCAAAACGAAAGTAGTTGATGTAGGATTGTAGGAAAATAAAATAGTAAAATATTAAAATACAAAATAAATTAAGCAACACATAGTAATGCACACAAAAAAATAGAGTTCTATGCTGTACCTAAATAATACTATAAAAGAAAAAAAAAGATGAAGAAGCTAGCCCCTACCAAGATTGATTACTATTTGGATCAGAAATTTTCTCTTACTATCAGTATATATAATTTAATGCAATCTTCTGATTCTCGGAAGTAGGAAGCCTCTTTATTAGGGGTGGGCATCGTAATGATATAGTATTTGAAATTTTGGTATAGTAATTATGGTTTTCAATTTTTAAAATATGATATCAATAAAATCAAATTAATTCGGTACGGTTTAGTATTTTTAAGTTTGGTTTTGATAATTTGAGGTACGGTAAATCGGTAACCATAGTTTGTTCAATTTCAACTTACGTATGCTCATATGATAGAAAATCATGACTTCGGCGGTTGAAGAAATATCTCAATTATACCGTACTAACACCTTACACAAGTAAAAATATTCAAGAGAAAGTACAAGCAATCCCCTTTGTATATTAATTGCACAAGAAAGGCATTTCAATCATGATAGATTAGTCTGAATTCCAACATCTAAACAATTCATTTTATACTAATACTAGTATATATATTTGTTAGTATTATAATATTAATATATATGAATTGTATTTGTAACTATATTCGGTACGATATTCGGTGTTTCGATATTTTTCTATAAATATCAAATACCGTACTGAATACCAAACTTTCTTAAAATACATATCAAATATCGTATCAAATACCATAATATCAAAATGCGGTATTAAAAAAATTAATTTCGATATGATAATCGATATCTACCGTACCATGCCCACCCCTACTCTTTATAGTCTCACTGCAAATATTCTTGGAAAATAGTAATTAAAATAATATGATATAATATCTATTAATTAACAAGGGTGAATGCCGAATTGACAACAATTTATTTAACAACATATGTCATGTATTTATTGAGTTGGTACAAATATTACTTTTCATCAAAACGATTAACTACTTCATTAGGGATATCATATGTCAAATACCAATTCCTACCGATAAGGGTTGTGGTGGGATGGATTGGATCCTTCCACCCTTAACCAGATGTCTCGGGTTCGAGCCCTAAATATAGAAAAATCATGTTAGGGAGAACTTTCCCTTAAGTGACACTTATACGACATGAATTCGTATTAATCAGGGCCCAATACAGGTATCGAGCACCGAATGAGAAACCAAAAATGAAAATTGATTCCTAAGATACTCCATGAATCAAATAAATTAATTTTCCCTTAAGTGACACTTATACGACGCGAATCCGTATTAGTCAGGGTCCAATACAGGTATCGAGCACCGAATGAAAAATCAAAAAAGAAAATTAATTCCTAAGATACTCCATGAATCAAATAAATTTAAAAAAATTGAATAAATTATGTACAACCGTGGAATATATACAAAGTCAATATAACTAGTTTAGTGTGAAAGCATTTTCCTTCTTCAAGTATACATTTAACCTTTTTCTTTTTCACTATCACTAAATACGTTTGCTAAAAGAATGGGTCGTGGGAGATAAATTCAAACACACGTTATCAACAGCTGATGTGAGAGTTTTCAAGGTTCAATCAATTGGATCACACTTGTTTAAGAAACAAAAAATAAATAAATGCAATTGGATGGTAAATTAGCTAGAAACATTACAGAAATATTTTGATACTAAAAAAGTAAGCAATTATATATCCAATGTTTTCTATAAGTCGAACCAATGTAATTGGAGTAGAATCGCTTTCCCTTACTAGGTTTAGGAATCCGTAATTCCTTCAATGCTTGAGAGTATAATTCATCAACCAAATGAATTCAATAATTTATCATGTACAAGATTAGATTTAGAAGTTAAAAGTTTTTATTTTTAACTAAAATATCTT
This sequence comes from Anisodus acutangulus, assembly GCA_029783415.1. Lineage (NCBI taxonomy): Eukaryota > Viridiplantae > Streptophyta > Magnoliopsida > Solanales > Solanaceae > Anisodus > Anisodus acutangulus. The sequence goes on along the minus strand of CM056506.1, from coordinate 6,081,052 downwards.
GTTGAAATTTTACATAAGACTTCAACAACTGATTCAGTAGCTTGCAATAATAAAAAGTCAAAACCATAAAATCATGCATCTCCAAATAAAAATTTAAATTTTGAACCGACAACAAGGAAGTCATATATCTTTAAAATGGTAGTAGGA